>JAJPGS010002094.1:3907500-3935000 GCA_028654335.1 Alnus rubra
ACTTATTTCAACAATTTTTAGTTCTGGATTTTTCATAAAAAAAAAAAAAAAAAAAAAAACCTTTTCTGTCAGATTGCATTTTTTTTTTCTTTGGTTCCAGCCCCTCATCGTAGTTTCTCAATGTTTATGTTCATTAAAAGAAAAAAGTTTACTTTTTCATTTTACTTTCTGTCATTTTATTTTTGTTTCTGACAGCAACTAATATTTTGGTGTTTGTTTCTATGAGAAATATTGCTGTTAGTTTTTGTTGACAGTTGTTATAGTGTTTAAGTTTGGGGGACGCCCTGACCTTTTTCACACCTTGATGTTTACTTACTTTTTGTAATGTATTTCTACACTACACATTGAGGACAATGTGTAATTCAAGTTTGGAGGTATGGAAAAACACTCTGTCTGTTTGTTTGTTTGTTTATTTATTTATTTATTTTTCTGTTTGTTTGGTTATTTTTAGTCGTCTTTTTGTTCTTAAAATGTTAAAAAAAAATTAAAAAAAATTAAAAAAATTGTTGTCAAGTTTGAGTTAAGCCGTTGCTGTGGTTTGCATTTCATTGGCTTGCTTAAAGTTTTGAACACATAATGTCATTAGGAATCTGAGTCTTTTGACTTATTTTTGGGCTAGTGAGACTTCACTTGCTTGAGTCGAATTATCACGAGCACATTAGCATGTAATCTGTGGGGTATGAATTTGTGCTTAATTGTGTATTTTGAGAATTGTTGGATGATCTATTGATAAATAACCTTGGCTAACAAGATATTTATATATATTTTTTTAAAAAAAAAATTATATATTCTATAATAAGATCATTTTGAGTTTTTCACTGAGTAACCAGGCCTCTTGCCTCACTAAGCATTGAGTGTTCGCGTCAAAAGGTGAGAATTTCATTTGATTGTTTGTATGGCTAGTTTGACTTCGTAGCCTTTTTGACTTGAGTAATTAAGCCCTTGGGGATGTTTCTACATCTAGTGCCCTGAGACCATCTGGTTTGGGAGTCACTGGCCCAACACTCGCTACATGGGTCAATTAGAAAGCTTAAGGGAGCCGAGCATTGCACAGCCTACACAAAAAAAAAAAAATCAAAAAATCAAAAAAATAATGTGCTTATCTTGCCTTGGTTGTTTCATTAGATTGAGATTCCAATGATTTTTTGAGATACTTATCTTGAGATTAAAATGAAACCTCATGATTGGATGTTAATTTCACTCTACACTTTTGAGAAAATGTGAGGTCTTAATTGTCCATTTATGAGTGATTTGATGTTGGATCCCCTGTTGATGTAGACGATGGGTTTGTCTTTTTAAACATGCTCATGACGTATGAACCATGGTTTGCGTAAAAATTCTTTCTTGCTGACAACATAGTGTTTCAATGTTTGTGGGTATCATTTTTGGCAAACCCTCATGAGACATTACTCGTCCACTAGGGAGTCCTAGGGGTTTAAAAGGCTTGTTGCATATGCTAAATGCAATCGTCTTTCCCACGAAAGCGGATTTATCTTTCTTGCTTTGATTTTATTTTTTCATTTTGTTTTGCTAAGGGACTAGCAAAATGTAAGTTTGGGAGTATTTGATGACTGCCAAAAAGTGTATATTTGGACCCCTTAATTTATATTAGTTAGACTTTTAACTTTATTATTATCTAATGTTTTGGCTAGTTTTGTTGTTTTTGCGTTTTTGCAGGACTTGGAGATAAAATGACAGTATTTTAATTAAAATTGCAAAGAAGTGGAAAAACCATCTCGTTTTGACTCACTTTCAAATGTGGAGAGAAATGCATATATATATATATATATATATATATATATATATATATATATATATATTGGCGGAAAGACTTGTAGCCGTGAGAACCAAAGTTGGAATTGTGCAAACTTGGACAGCACCATTTCCCCACAAAACCAGGCCAGGACCTCTCTCTCGTCTCCCCATGCGTTTCCCCCTTTCAAAACTAGCAAAAGTAGGCTAGCATGGGCTCTTAAACTGCTGGACAGCAGCTCCAAAAAGCTACTGGACAGCAGCTCACATGCTGCTGTCCTTCCAAAACTGCTCCAACAGCACCCAACGAACTAGCCCTCAATAAAGAAGCCAGCCAGCATGGGCAGCACTCAAGTTTGTCTCCCCATTACCACAGAATTGCACACATGGACAGCAACTCCTAAGCATGGCCAGCAACACAAGAATTCCATCCAATGAGCTGGGCACCACACAAGAACCAGCAGGTTTGGCAAAGGGGCTTTTTCCAAGATGCATCACGTGATTCTTTCAGTTTTCACATGGTCTTCTTGAGGAAACGGCAGCACAAGACTTGTACGCCTCTCTGCATTTCCATGCGCAAATCCGAGAAGGAGTACAATTTGAATTTGCCATTTCCATGAAAATCAACTCACAAATCAGACCTGCAGCTATGTATATTTAGGTTGTCTCTTGTCTCCATGATAGGAACAAGACATGCACATGAAAGGGTAGCAGAAAAGAGACAACCTGTAGATTCAGCAAGAATTTCGGAAAGTGAAGGGCAGTGGCGCCATTTTGCATTTCGTTTCTTTGTTGTTTTTCTCTTTAATTTTTGGCAAGCTTGCAGTATATATTTCTCTCTTCTCTGAGGAAGAGAACGTGTGTGGAGTGGGGCACAGCCCTCACGCACCAAGTCTCTCTTCTAGAGGATTTTGTTCTTCCATTTTTTTTCCTTTTGTACATGTTTATTTTTATGCTTTTAATTCAAGGTTTTAGATTTTATTTTTATTATTATGTGTAGCTAAAATTTCATTTAGGGTTGAGGGTGAAACCTCACCATTGAAGAGAAATTATGTTTTCATGCTTGTTTATGCTATTTGATTTTATGGGCTTTGGAGTTCTAATTGTTTTACTTCTATTCGATTTTTGAGATGATTTTTGGGTATCTCTTGTGATTTCCGGATACAAGTGATGATTTGAAGTTGTCTCATTTAATTGATGGCTTGGGTTTTCATTTATCAAAACATTGGATATTCATTGTGTTTTGTTCTACGGATACATTTGATGATTTGGTTTAAACTGGATATGATGGGCCCCATGGTAGGCCGAATCTTAAAGATCCCTTACAAGTTCCAGATGGGCCAATCACAAAGTCAAGGGTGAAGAAGACCAAGGAGGCAATGCAAGGATTGGTGCAATCCACTTGGGCCGAGTTTGTAAATTTATCGAGCAAGACTCCAACATTCAAGATGGGCTTGAAAGAAGAAGAACCAACTTTAATTCATGTGATACAAGCAACAGATGGGGGCGGCATAGCCTAGTGGTTTCTTGCAAACTCTTTATTTCACTAAGTATAGGCATGTGGGCCTATTTTTATGTTTCTATGGTTGTAGGCCTTTAGGCCTATTTGTTTTATTAAGGGGACTTCTTTTATTAGCTATAGAAGTGTAGTTTAGGATATTTTGGGCTTGAAGATGTTCAGCCCATGTCTTTTAATTGATGTAGGCCTTAGTAGGGTTAGGGTTTCATGGAGAGGTTTTAAAAAGACTTGTAGCCGCATATGCTAGACAAGTTGATTGTGAATGGAGTTTTGTTCTTCATAGAAAACTTTTTCAGTTTTCTCTACTTGTTCTTGATTGAACTAAGAACTTATCAAAGGCAAACCCTTTGTTGCGTTCTAACCAAATTTAGGTTCTTGGAACAAGATTTCAATGGGTCTAGATTCTTTGGACTTGATGCTTGGCTTTCTTGGGTAGATTTCAATTTGTTTGTGGGTTCAAAGGGGATTTCATCCTGCGAGTTCACATCATTTGGTATCAGAGCTCAGGCTCCAAATCAGGTCTTATTTATCCTTTTCCTTTTCCTTTTCTTTTTCTTCTTTTCCTTTTTTTTTAGTTCTTGCATTTGGATCTACAACTCCTTTCTTTATTCTTATTAATTTCGTGTGTTCTGTTCGAAAAAAAAAAAATCTTGATAGAATTCAGATCTGTGATTTTCACAATTGGTTACTCGTGTACTTGATTCAGGAATTCAGATTTGTGAATTCTTTAATTAATTACACCAGTCTATGCTTTAATTTTTCAGATCTGAATTCCATTCTTGATTGCTTTTGCAAATCTTTGCTTAAATTTTTCAGATTTGAATCCTTGCTTTAACTTCCATATCTGTAATTTTTCAAATTTAAAAAAAAAAAAGAAGAAAGAAATTTCAAAAAAAAAATAGCTATTTGATATACTTTGCAATCCGAAAATTGAAGTGATTTGGTGTTGATTGATCTTTATCTTCAAAGGGATCGAGTGTATCATCTTTAGTATCTTGTGTCCTAATTGTTCTTTCCTCGTACAAATTCTTTTAGATCCGTGTCATTTTATTCCTTTCTTGTTTTTGGAATCTGTTGCTGGTTGGAATAATACAAGGTGATGTCTTGATTTAGTTCAACTAGTTCTTAAAGAACTTGAAAGGGAAAACAGGTGAGGTGAAAGACTAAAAGAGTGGAAACACGAGTGGAGTGACAATATTTGAGTGTAAACACGCAAGGGAGTGTGTGAGGTTTTTACCACTAACATATTTTTGTTTTGTAGTGCATTGAAAATGTCTCATAAGAGTGACTCAACACCTAAGGAGGAGGTGGATAATTCATTCTTTGTATTGCGGGCCATGCAACAACAGTTTGAACAAATGAATTTGGTGTTGGAGGAGGTGAAGAATAGGATGGATCAGCAAGAGGTAGTCATTAGAAATCTGCAAGGTGGGCGAGATAGGAGGAGACGTGCGCCTAGCATTGAAAATGAGTTTGAAAACGAAGGAGATGATGATGAGGAGGAAGACATAGCATCTGAAGTTGGAAGGGGTGGAGTTGACAGACCTAGAGGAGGTAGGCGTGGAAGAGGACATGGGAGAAATCCAAGGGGTCGAGATGAGGTAGATAGGAACCTTGGGAGCATCAAAATGAAAATACCATCTTTCCAAGGTAGGACTGACCCTGAAGCCTATTTAGAGTGGGAGAAGAAAATATAGTTGATTTTTTATTGTCACAATTATTCAGAAGAGAAGAAGGTGAAGTTGGCAGTAATTGAGTTCACTGATTATGCAATTATTTGGTGGGATCAATTAATGACCAATAGGAGGAGGAATCATGAGAGACCTATAGAAACATGGGGTGAGTTGAAAGCTCTCATGAGGCGAAGATTTGTACCTAGCCACTACTATAGAGACCTCTACCAAAAATTACAAAACCTTACACAAGGGTCAAGGAGTGTAGAAGATTACCATAAGGAGATGGAGGTGTCTATGATTCGGGCCAATGTAGAGGAGGATCAGGAGGCCACAATGGCCAGATTTTTAAGTGGTTTGAATAGGGACATAGCCAATGTAGTTGAGTTGCAACATTATGTGGAGGTAGAAGATATGGTGCACATGGCTATGAAGGTGGAAAGGCAATTAAAGAGAAAGGGGGCAGCAAGGTATACTTCAGTTTCTAGCACTCCTTGGATACCAAAGTGGGATAGAAATGATCAAGCTATAGTAAAGGGGAAGGCCGAACCACCTAAGGGAAAAGATGAGGGAACTAGCAAGAACAAACCCAAGGTTGATTTCCAACCTTCAAGGAATAGAGATATTAAATGTTTTAAGTGTTTGGGTTCAGGGCACATTGCGTCTCAATGTCCAAACAAGCGAGTGATGGTTCTGCGAGACAATGGGGATGACTGATAGTGAAGATGATAGTGATGAGATGCTCGAGTTGGTTAATGCTAGTGATGATGATGGCATGGAATACCCCGTAGAAGGTGAGTCTCTTGTTGCCAGGCGTGCTCTCAATACGCAAATTAAGATAGACGATATGGAGCAACAGAGAGAGAACATATTTCATACCAGATGTTATGTAAACAACAAGGTGTGTAGTATGATTATAGACGGGGGAAGTTGAACCAATGTAGCTAGTACCACCCTAGTTGAAAAGTTGAGCTTACCTTTATTGAAGCACCCTAGACCTTATAAGTTGCAATGGTTGAAAGAATGTGGGGAGGTCAAGGTCAATAAGCAAGTTTTGGTGGCTTTTACCATTGGGAGGTATAGTGATGAGGTGCTTTGTGATGTAGTTCCTATGCATACTGGCCATATTTTGTTGGGGAGGCCATGGCAGTATGATAGGAGGGTGATTCATGATGGGTTTACAAACAGGTACAACTTTGTGAAGGATTGAAAAACATTCAAGCTTACTCCTTTAACCCCAAAACAGGTCTATGAGGACCAACTGAAGCTGAAAAGTGAGATTGAGCAAAAAAGAAAGAGTGAAAAAGAAAATAGAGAGGTGCTTGAGAATAAAGAAAACAGAGTTGAGCCACGAGAGAAAAAAGAAAGAGGACTTGCAGAGAGAAAAGGGAAGGCAAAGATGAATTTTTATGCAAAGGAGAGTGAGGTTAAGAGGGCCTTCTTAGCAGATCAGCCTATGATTTTTCTTGTTTACAAAGAATCTTATCTTAATCTTGATGAAACTAACCAATCTCTTCCTAGTTTGGCCCTTTCTTTGTTGCAGGAGTTTGATGATGTATTTTCGGAGGAGATGTCGAGTGGGTTGCCGCCCATTAGAGGCATTGAGCACCAAATTGATTTCATACCCGGAGCAGTTATTCCAAACCGACCAGCCTATAGGAGTAATCCGGAGGAGACCAAGGAGCTTCAAAGGCAAGTTGAAGATTTGTTGAGCAAGGGGTACGTGAGGGAGAGCATGAGCCCATGTGCAGTACCAGTGCTACTAGTGCCAAAGAAGGATGGGACTTGGAGGATGTGCATTGATTGCAGAGCGGTCAACAATATTACGGTAAAGTACCGTCATCCCATTCCTAGATTAGATGATATGCTTGATGAATTGCATGGCTCATGTATTTTCAGTAAAATAGATCTTAAAAGTGGATATCATCAAATTAGAATGAAAGAGGGAGATGAATGGAAAACTGCTTTTAAGACTAAACATGGACTTTATGAATGGTTGGTTATGCCATTTGGACTTACAAATGCGCCTAGTACTTTCATGAGATTAATGAACCATGTATTACGTGCGTTCATAGGCAAATTTGTAGTCGTGTACTTTGATGATATCTTAGTGTACAGCACGAACTTAGATGAACATATTGAGCATTTAAGATGTGTGTTAGATGTGTTGAGATGTGAAAAGTTGTATGCTAATTTTAAGAAATGTACCTTTTGCATGGAAAAAGTTGTTTTTCTTGGTTATGTTGTTAGTACAAAAGGTATTGAGGTGGATGAAGAAAAAGTAAAGGCTATCAAGGAGTGGCCAACGCCTAAAAGCATCACTGAGGTAAGAAGCTTTCATGGTTTAGCTAGCTTTTATAGGCGTTTTGTTAAGGATTTTAGCACCATTACTGCACCACTCACTGAAATAATTAAAAAGAATGTTGGATTTCATTGGGGGAGTGATCAAGCAAATGCATTTGCTACTATCAAAGAAAGGTTATGTTCTACACCTGTGTTAGCATTACCTGACTTTAACAAAACTTTTGAGATTGAATGTGATGCCTCAGGAATAGGAATTGGAGCCGTTTTAATGCAGGATAGGCGGCCCATAGCCTTCTTCAGTGAGAAGCTAAGTGGGGCGGCCTTGAATTACCCCACCTATGACAAAGAACTTTATGCTCTTGTTCGCGCTCTAGAGACGTGGCAACACTACCTTTGGCCTAAGGAATTTGTGATCCACACTGATCATGAATCATTAAAGCATCTCAAGAGTCAAGGTAAATTAAATAAGCGACATGCTAGATGGATTGAATACATTGAGACCTTTCCCTATGTCATCCGTTACAAGCAAGGTAAGGAGAACATTGTTGCTGATGCTTTATCACGAAGGTATGTACTTCTTACTTCTCTAAGTGCTAAAATGCTTGGGTTTGAATATGTGAAAGACATGTATGCCAATGACGTTGATTTTTCTGATGTGTATATAGCGTGTGATAAAGCGGCATTTGGTAAGTTTTACAAGCATGATGGTTATTTGTGTAACGACCCGCTTTTTACAAAAAAACGTAAGTAATTATATCTGGATAATTACGTGTCATTAACCATTCAGAGATGATAAATCTAGCAGCGGAAAATACGAATATCTTTTTTTTCAAACATCAGGGACAATTCCCTTACAATACATTCAGAGCTTTAACTGACATCTTCTAGAAAATACATTAAAAGTCTTTACACCATTTACAAAGAAACATGTGTCACATATGACACTAAAGCATACATGGAACTTATTAATTACAAGTAAATGTCTAAACATGTTACAGGCAAATGGTACAAACATCTATGAATACAAAGTACTAAAATCCTAACTACACAGCTTTAAATCTCTTAAGCTAGCAGTTAATCCAATCCATAATCTTCAGAACCTGCGCAAACATCTATGAGAAGGTGGTTACCGCCACAATCCCATAGTTCCATAAGTGAGCTAACTGTCATTCAACAACATCATGATTTATGCGATATTTAAGGAACAGAGATATGACATAATGATGTAGTGATAGTTTTCATGCAAAGTTTAACAGTTTAATATAGTCATTGCACTCCTCTCTTATAAGGGCCGTCCCCCCGGTCAGCGGCTATTCTCGAGGCCGTCCCCTCTACATTACATTTTAATTAACTTATTTTCGCACTATCGGAGACCTCCCTCCTCTAGTACTTTAAAAGACGTCCCAATCAATATGATTATTATGGTTTCCGGTTTCAGGCACATTTACCATCCTGAACCTTTGGGAGACGTCGCGCCCAATATTAATAGGTTGATTATTAACAGTATGCAATAATCAGTCATGCGCATCCAATTAAAATAAAACATAAACACAACGCTATTGAAATCCAGTACTACCCTCAGTAAGTAATTTATACTTACAGCCCTTTTGTGTAGTCACAGTTCATCATCTGCAACAAATACATTTACATGTGCATAGAAGGTCAATATCATTACTTCTAGGAACTCATGCCTAAACATGAACTCCAAAGTCATATACATACATAAATACATAGGAGCAATCATCATGACTGGAATTCAACATGTTAATTTTTAAACATTAATACTATAATCTATATTCCTATCATAAAAAGGAACACAGCCAAAATACCAAACTTTATTTCTAAATCATAGATCAATCAGCCATAAAGAAAACCTATGCATATTTCTACTAAGATATTAATATTACATTGTTAACTCTAAAAGCTCTCAACCATAATACACAACCAACAGAAAAGATGTTTGAACATAATTATAATCAAAGAGAACTCAACTTATGAACATGTTTTCATATTTAAACCATATAACAACTCAATAACAAATCATATATTTTCCTTAGATTATGAAACTTATTAACATAATGTTCAACCCCATTAAACACCACAAATCAATTATATTTGACAAGTGAACCAAAACACCAATATCACTTGCATATATCCAATTCTAGAAATTACAAGCACTCAAGTAAAATATCATATATTAATTATCGACAATTAAACGTAATCCCTAATACATTTAGCTTTAATCGAAACAGGGAAAACATGACCAATATTGGTTTAACTAAACAGTACCAACACTTTCTATAATCCCTAGAATCTCCAAATGGCATTCCAATATCTATCCAACAATAAGTGAACCGGTCCAACCACAAAACAGAAAGTGCTAAACATAAAATCATGGTTCAACCAATCAAACATCTCTACACTTAACACATAGTTCAATAACCCAAGTCTACAAATCAAATAAACCAAACTATAGGATTCCCTCTAACAAATACTATAAATCACCAAATTAGCACAAAACCACAACAGTAGACAATCCAAACATTTCCAACAATAATATCTCCCATGTCAATTCATAGCAAAATAGCATACCTAATTTTTAGAACATAGACCAATCACCGCAATTACACAAATATTTCCAACAGCTCCAAATCAGTAAACTGCCCCCACAAGACCAACATATCCAAAAGTTACACCCACAGCCACTGTTTCACAAATCACCACAAGCAGGGAACACTAATACTTAAAACATGAACATAGCCAACCCTAAAGCTCACAATCCTTAATTTAAGCATTAAATCAACCAACAATAAAACTCATCAATTGATTTGGTTAGAACAACCCAAATACCAACACCTATCTCTCAAATATACCATAACTGAAATAGACACCAAAACAACCAGCAAAAACCCTCATTACAATACACATATCTCTACTGACCGAATCCTTAGAACACCCAACATCCAATTTCAATTAGCCATAGCCACTGCCGACACCCAACCAGCCGGAACAGGAACACAAGACAGGGAAATCAACATACAAAAATACCCATCATTAATTAATAAAATCCCCTAATCAATCCATAGAAAACCCCCAAAATCATAAAACCCTAATTTCAACAATCAACAAATTAATCCACAAAACAAATTATTATAGGTTAAAGGAATTTACCCCAAGGATTTCTCATAGCAAATCCACCGGAGAAAGCCACTGATTCCGCCGAAAAAGCTGCCGGAAAACACAAAGGAAGAACCGGGTCTTCCTCTCGGGTCTTCGGGTCACGAGGTCGGGTTTCGGGTCACAGGGCTTCGGGGTTCGACTGGGTTGCTGCACACAGGTCACGGCTCACCGGAAACCACTGCTAGAACCACCGGACATGGAGGATCGAACCTCCGGAAGGATCGGGTCGCACGGGTTCTCCTGGATCCGTCGGGTTTGGCTTGCAGGTAGTGGGTCCAAGCTCCTGGGTTGATGGGTTTTAGCCCACGGGTTCGTCGGAAATCGCATCACCCGCGTTCCCTGGTCTCGCCGGCGTCACCCAGCTCGGCCACCGGAAGATCGGGTCTGATCTTCCCGTTTCCTCTCCCTCTCCGTTGGGTCTCTCTCTCTCTCTCTCTCACGGATCCACCGGGTCCTCTCTTCCCCGCCACTCTTTCTCTCTCTCAGTTTTCATCTCTCTCAATCTCTCGCATCTCTCTCTCTCACTCGATCTCTCATCTCAGTCTCACTCTCTCCCTCTCGCTGTCTCTGTTTTCGGGAAAAAAAGAGCAGAGAAGAGAAAATGAAGAAGGAAGAAGAAAGAAGAAGAAAATAATAAAAAGGAGAAGTGTATCGGTTATATTGAAGAGGAGATGAGATATTATATTTTCTTTTTATAATCATTAAGTTTTGTAAATATCTTCCATATAAAAATATCACCTATAAAAATATCTCATAAAAATCTCTCACAAAAATATCTCTTCCAAAAATATTTTGATATGTTTTATCCGTGGATATTTTTACATTGGGTCTATGTATAATTCATTAAAATTACAAGCTGAGTCCGTTTTGAGTCCAGTTCGTTCCATCGGTAATATTATTATCTCAATAATATTATAACACCATAAATTATAAACCAAATATATATTGCACAGTAATATTACACGCAGTGAATATTACACCTTAATATTATTTATCAATATTATTATGCCAATTAGTCTATTTTATTCAGTCTTAAATTCTCATTTAAGACATTTATTTAATCACTTAAAATTTGGGGCGCTACAATTTGTTTAAAGAAAGCAAATTGTGTGTGCCAAATTGTTCAATGCGTGAATTATTGGTACGTGAGGCACATGGTAGGGGATTAATGGGACATTTTGGTGTGAGGAAAACCTTAGAAATTTTACATGAACATTTCTTTTGGCCTAGGATGAGGAGAGATGTCACTCGAATATGTGATAGGTGCATTACATGTCGCAAGGCCAAATCTAAGGTTTTACCACACGGGTTGTATACACCCTTACCCGTTCCCAGTGAGCCATGGGTAGACATATCTATGGACTTTGTTTTGGGGTTGCCTAGGACAAAAAAGGGTAGTGATTCTATTTTTGTGATAGTGGACAGATTTAGTAAAATGGCACATTTCATTCCTTGCCATAAAACAAATGATGCTACCAACATAGCGGATTTGTTTTTCAAGGAAATAGTGCGACTCCATGGTGTCCCTAGGAGTATTGTTTCTGATAGGGATGTTAAATTCCTTAGCTACTTTTGGAAGGTTTTGTGGGGAAAATTAGGTACCAAACTTTTATTTTCCACTACTTGTCATCCACAGACTGACAGACAGACTGAAGTAGTCAGCAGGACTTTAACTCAACTCTTACGCACTGTCATTCAAAAGAATTTGAAAACTTGGGAGGACTGTTTACCATTTATAGAGTTTGCATATAATAGGACTATGCATACTACTACTTCTTATTCTCCCTTTGAAATTGTTTATGGTTTTAATCCACTTACTCCTTTAGATTTGATGCCTTTACCTATTGATGATAGGAGTAGTTTGGATGGACACAGGAAGGCCGAATTGGTGAAGTCAATTCATGAGAGGGTACAACTTCAAATTGCCCAGAAGAATGAAAAGTTTGCTTCCCAAGCCAATAAAGGGCGAAGGCGTGTCATCTTTGAACCAGGCGATTGGGTTTGGGTTCACATGCGCAAAGAACGATTCCCAGCCCATAGAAGGACTAAATTGCATCCTCGCGGCGATGAACCTTTCCAAATCCTTGAGAAAATTAATGATAATGCTTATAAAGTGGATCTTCCCGGTGAGTATAATGTCTCTGCTACTTTCAATGTTTCTGATCTTTCTCCTTATGATGTAGGTGACGATTCGAGGTCGAATCCTTTTGAGGAGAGGGGGAATGATGGGCCCCATGGTAGGCCGAATCTTAAAGATCCCTTACAAGTTCCAAATGGGCCAATCACAAAGTCAAGGGCGAAGAAAATCAAGGAGGCAATGCAAGGATTGGTGCAATCCACTTGGGCCGAGTTTGCAAATTTATCGAGCAAGACTCCAACATTCAAGATGGGCTTGAAAGAATAAGAACCAACTTTAATTCATGTGATACAAGCAATAGATGGGGGCGGCATAGCCTAGTGGTTTCTTGCAGACTCTTTATTTCACTAAGTATAGGCATGTGGGCCTATTTTTATGTTTCTATGGTTGTAGGCCTTTAGGCCTATTTGTTTTATTAATGGGACTTCTTTTATTAGCTATAGAAGTGTAGTTTAGGATATTTTGGGCTTGAAGATGTTCAGCCCATGTCTTTTAATTGATGTAGGCCTTAGTAGGGTTAGGGTTTCATGGAGAGGTTTTAAAAAGACTTGTAGCCGCATATGCTAGACAAGTTGATTGTGAATGAAGTTTTGTTCTTCATAGAAAACTTTTTCAGTTTTCTGTACTTGTTCTTGATTGAACTAAGAACTTATCAAAGGCAAACCCTTTGTGGCGTTCTAACCAAATTTAGGTTCTTGAAACAAGATTTCAACGGGTCTAGATCTTCTTAACTTGATTTTTGGCTTTCTTGGGTAGGTTTCAATTTGATTGTGGGTTCAAAGGGGATTTCATCCTGTGGGTTCACATCAGAAGTTCCCTTGCATCTACGCTGGTCAGTCAAGCAACATCCGTCCAGAAGACGAGAACTTTCTGTCCGGACTCCCTTCTGTATCTAGAAGCTTCGAACTGTTCCAGGTTGCATCTATTCGGACGTCTCAGCAACACGTCTGGACGCCTTTCAGTGTTTGACAAGTAAAAAGATTTCCTTTCTAAACACAGATATGGGAAGACAGCTGCAAACGTCTGGACGACGTGGTTATTCCGTCCGGATGCTATCCTTGATAAGGCAAGTCGTGCAGAAGATGTTCAACAGTCTGGACTTTAGTCTACACTATTCGGATGCTCAGACCTTATTATAGAATTTGTGTGTAGCAGAAGTGCAACTATCCGGATACTTGGGCAACACCGTCCAGATGCGACTCTATTCAGGAAAGAATTTCAGGGAATTTGGAAAGTCAGTTGCATAATTGTCCATCCAGACGCCCTCAACTACCATCCGGACGCCTCCTAGGGAAAATCAATTCAGACTTGATTTAGGTCTTTTGTAGCCTCTAAATAGAGGCCTCTAGGCATGTAATTTGTAAAAAAATTGTATTGAATTCCATAGTGCTTAGAGAGTATAATTTAGGTGTTATTGTGCTGATCAATTTGCTCTCAAGCCGTTGCCGAAGTGCTGTTGCTGTAAATGATTCCATTGAAGACCCCTTCAAGTAGGTAAATTGGTTGAGAAGCGTTCGTGTTGGGTTACACATCAGAGTTCAAGGTACGACCACTACATAAGGGTATGTGAGTGCTATTGCTTTGTAACTAGCTTTGTCTTCTTAATAGTAGATATCATGGGTTTGGCTACCCATTATTTCTAGACTTCTAAGGTCATGTCTGACAGTACTCAGAGCAAAACTGTTCTGGCACTAAACTGTAACTTACTAAGGTCACCTTAAGACACTAAAGGTTCATTGGGTCTTAGAGCTAATCGTTCTGCTACCATACTGTAACTTACCCAAGTTACAGTATGACACTGACTGTTCACTAGGCCACAGAGCACACCGCTCTGATACTATACTGTAACACCCCAAATTTTTGCCAGCAAATTTGTAAGCAGAAACCTCCGGTTTCCACATGACATTACTACATCAGAGATAACTTACGCAATGGAATATATTTATTTTCTTTAAAAAGACACATCGGAGTTTACTGAAAGACAAATGTAATTAAAATATTACATTCCAAACTGCTACAAAGAAATCACTGTAATCATTAGCTACATTAATAAACAGTTCTAACTCTTCAGTGCTAACAAAATCCAATCCTTGAGCTTTATACTCTTTCGTACCTGCATAATGGGCTATACCGCCCATATATAAATATATGGGTCAGTCCACTGCTTTCAACAATGATAAGATTACTAATTTTATTAAAAGTATGCGATGCAACAATAAGTAATGCAACAATATGTAGATAGTTATAAACACTTATGCCAAGGACTCAAACCGAAGAATCTCTATTCTTTTGCCAAGGTCCTCTAACCCAGTGACCTCTATTCTTTTGCCTTGGGCCTCTAATCCAAGGACTTCTATTCTTTTGCCAAGGGCCTCTAACCCAGGGACCTCTATTCTTTTGCCTTGGGCCTCTAACCCAAGGACCTCTATTCTTTTCTCAAGGCCTCAATCCTAGGCTGTCTATCCCTCCTAGGGCCTCAAACCTAGGGATGTCTTTCCCTTTGCCTTGTTTCTAACTAATAACTAACACATGCAATGTTCCAAACAACATGCTCCAAACAAGTTGCATACTATTAAATAAAGCTGAAATCAAAACATTAAAGAAAGCTCCACCTGTATTCTGAGTGAGTAAGAAATACTCACAGTTATTCTCCGCAATCTCTTAGTTCATTAACTGCTAAATCCATCCACACAATAATATGAATATCAATTATCTATCAAACAAATCATTGTTTATAGACCCTCATCTCTTTATATTTATTATTGTCTATCACTTCATTATGTTTGAAACGATCACTTATAACAATCTTAAAATCTTGGTTCATGATTTGATGACGAGGCTATATGACCAATACCACCAAATATGAACTTAAAGGATTAAAATATATCATAAGGACAATAAGAGTAAATACGATCAACTCATGAAAGTCATGAGGACAATGAAATGTGAAAGGAAATATAAATACGATCAACTCATGAAAGTCATGAGGACATGAAATATAAAAGAAAATATAAATACGATCAACTCATGAAAGTCATGAGGACATTGAAATATAAAAGGAAATATAAATGCAATCAACTGATGGAAGTCATGAGGACATAAAATGTAGAAGGAAATATAAATATGATCAACTCATGAAAGTCTTGAGGACATTGAAATATAAAAACTGTTTATATTACTTTTTATTTTAATTCTTTTTATCTCTTAAGCTTATTGGGTCATTACACAACTCATAAAACAAGTAACTTGGAAATTATATAAAATAAATTAAAGTCTTATTTAACAACTTACCAAAAAGTCCTTTTATTATCTATTTGAATTCAGGATTTCCGTCCAAATGGAGGGCAGCTTACTCCGACCTACTTCTCGATGGTCAAACCTACTCCGATTGACTTGAAATTATGAGGGTAGATAGAAGACTTCAAGACAAACACTTTCTCTTTTTGGTTCGACTCAATCCGAGTTCGTTATGACTCAATTATGGCCAGTCAAAGTTTCTGGTTTCTATTGGGAGTTTCTGTTCTGCTGAGAAATGAAACAGAGGAAGAACTGAAGAGTTTTTCTATTGTTTACTGCTGCTGTAAAACCAGAAACAGAGAGAAGAAGACACTTGCAGAAAAATAAGAGAAGAAAGGAGGAAGAAGGAGGAGGGGCAGCTTGTGCGTGAATCTAAGGGGCTGTCGTTCCTCTATTTATTTACAAACCAATGGCTTGGATCACTTGTGCTGAATTTGATCAATGGTTGGTGTTGCAGCAAGTGTTCGGTTGTGAGGGCAGTGGGTGGTTCGCTGCTTGGTTCATGAGTGAATGAAGGTGGGCTGGCTTATCGAGTCAGGAAAAAATATATTCTATTTACTAACATAATAGTGTGAACACAATGATCACAAGGAATCTCATTATGATGATAGAATAAATTCTTTCTAACTGAGTTCACACTGAGCTGCACCTTTGTGCAGAAAACCAGAACGTGGGTGGCTGAATTCTCACATGGGTTGGGCTGGGTTTTTAAGAAAATTGAAATGGGCCCACAAATGTTATGTCTAAATTTTCGTCCTATTTAAGGCAGTATGTTTCATGGGTGTTTTCATACTCTTAACGGAGTCCAAAAATCATGAAATTTGGAAGGTAGCTAGAGGACTTTGAAATGAGCATTCCAGTTTTTGAATCGACCAAAACGGAGTTCGTTTGACCCTTTTTCCGTCGTTCCAAAGTTTAAGGTTCGTTCGAACTTTTATTGAATTGAAACTATAAACATTTTTCAATCAATGAATATTTATTTTCATAATTATTCATATTTATCATTTTGCCTTATTAATAGGTTTTAAATCTAATTTAAGACATTAGATTTTATGTCTTAAAAATCTAGGGCGCTACAAAATGTTTACAACCCGAACTGGAGCAACCATCCTGATTTCTTGTGGCAAGCTCAAGCCATCGGAAATTGTGCTCCACAATACCATTGTTAGTATTTTATATTTGCAACATTCTGGTTCACCAAAACACTTTTCGTAACGGTTTCTTTTTAACAGGATTATCGGTTCTATTCAGAATCTTCAAGTAATATGAAGAGTGTCTCATTTCATGCCATGTGTATGGTCACAAGTTTCTAAGAAGATGTCCATGAAGATTCCATGCAATTTCCAAGTCAGAATAGTCGATTCCTATGAAACTGTCCTGACGGGCCTTTGAAGGTGTCCAGACGCCCCTCAGTGTCCAGCAGATAACGATGAAGATGTCTGGACGACAGAGGAACACCGTCCGGACGCTAGGTCAATCAGTATTCAACAAGGAGTTGGGTTTTAAAAGTCGACACTGTTTGGGAAGTCTCTGCAAGCCGTCCGGACGACGTGGCAACAAGTCCAAGCGATGTCCAGTATTTCAGAATATTCCAGAGTTTCATTCGAACGCGGAAAGTATTTTAGTGAAGACCGTCCGGACACTCAGTCAAACCGTCCGGACGTGAACCTGATAAAGATAGAATTATGCTGTTTCTGAAAGGATGTAGCAGAAAACCGTCCGGACGTGGCTAACTTCCGTCCGGACTCTCGCCAACCAGAGCCTGAATCTCAGCAGTTTTAGGTTTCTTGTAAGCCTATAAATAGAAGGCCCTAGGCTTGTGTTTTGTACAAAATTCGACAGTTAATTCATAGTGCTTTGAGAGGGTGTTTAGGGAGAATTGAAGATCTGCTAGCTCTCAAGCCGTTGCAGGTGCTCAACTGTTCGTGTGAAGTCTATCTTAGGGGTCGGCCCTAAGGTAAAGGAATCCATCAAAAATCCTTTCAGGTGGAAGATCTAGTTTTGGGAAGCGTTCACGATGGGCTTCATGTTAGAGTTAGATGTATGACTACTACATAAGGGTATGTGAGTACGAGTGTCTTGTAACTAGCTTTGTTTTTGGATAGTGGATTTCCTGGGTTTGGCTGCCCCGGAGTGGTTTTCTCTTCACAAAGTTTCCACTTCGTAACAAATATATTGTCTTATTTAAATTCCGCATTTAAGATATTTGTTTGCACACAAACACACACACACACTTGATTAAAATTAGAAGTCAATAATTATTTTCAATTAGTATCAGAGCAGGTTACACTTGTGTTTTAGATTTATTTCTTGGGATTGATCCATGACTTCTTCTAACATAAATTTTCCTGAGTTCTCTGAAGAAGATTTTTATAATTTCTCTAAAGATATTATTTTGATAGGTAAACTCTTTAAGAAATCTAATAGAGAACTCAAGAAGATTAAGCAAGAAAAAGAGCCCCTGATTTTACAATTATCTAAATTACATGTTTTGATTGACTCTTTGAAATTTGAGAATACTATGCTTTTGATACTGTTGATGAACTAGAGAATAAATTAAAAGAATCAGAGGATCTCTTAAAAAAATTCTCTAGTAATAATTTGAAAAGCATACTTTGTATTCATACAGATATTTCTAACAAGCCTGATTTAATTGTTAATGATTTAAGTACTTCTACTTCACATGCTTCTGATTCTGAATTAGATTGTATTGATATTAAGCCTGTGATAGAAGATACAGCTTGTTTAGATAAATCTTTCTTAACTAATCATGTGATGCCTAACTCCAAGGAATCAGGAATACAAGGTAAGTTTATACCAAATTGTTATTTGTTGAAATCCCACAGGCTTTGGATTAAACAGGATGCTAATATTTCCCTCTGAGGAAAAGTGAAATTGAAGATTCTTCCTCATCAAAATGTCCCTCCGCATAGGAGACATGTAAAAGGTAAGGGCAATATTGTTTGTAAGAATGCTAACCATACATCTGCAGAGAAAGTCAAGCAGCATTCCAATAAAAGAAGCCTGCCCACCTGTCATCACTGCGGCATCACAGATCATATCCGACCCAAATGTCTAGATCTTCAGGCTCAGAAGTCGAAGGTTCAAAAGGAACTGTCAACAAGAGCTACATTAGGCACTTTACCTTCAACTACATTCCAGGCTCCACGGCATCAGCAGTAACAGCTGAAGTTGGTTCCTGCCAATTAGAGTGGCAAATCAAAGAAGAACAATTCAAGGCGCTACAAGAGAAAGCCGTAGAAGCCCATTAGCAACCATGGCTATGAAGGGTTGCTGAGCCTAATGCAATGTATGCTAAGAAGAATGGACAACATGAACAAGACCTGCAAACCACCGCCACGGGTCAAGCAGGTATGGGTCAAGAATGATGAGACCATTCACCCTTTGAGGGGGAGTGGACTCACCTAGTAGGGGTGAAGTCTTACCATGCCTAGGATTTTGGTTCCTAAATCCTAGTGCATGTCAGGTATGTTTTGCATTGCATAGTTTATCATGTCATATCCTATACGTGCCTTGCATTCTATTTGAGGAACCATTTATTCTATCCCCGTATTTTCTCTTGTTGTCTTGAGAAACTTAAGGGTTAGCCCTAAGGTAAAGGAATCCATCAAAAACCCCTTCAAGTGTAAGATCTAGTTGGGAGGCGTTCACGATGGGCTTCGTGTCAAAGTTAGAGGTATGACTACTGTATAAGGGTATGTAAGTACGAGTGTCTTGTAACTAGCTTTGTTTTTGGATAGTGGATTTCCTGGGTTTGGCTGCCCCGGAGTGGTTTTTCTCTTCACAGAGTTTCCACTTCGTAACAAATATCTTGTCTTATTTAAATTCCGAATTTAATATATTTGTTTGCACACAAACACACACACTTGGTTAAAATTAGAAGTCAATAATTATTTTTAACCATGAACTACACCATCCTGAATATCCGCAGTTCGATGACCAATCTTCCCATCCTTCATCCTACAATTATCCAGCTCCATCTTCACAGTCAACTTTGGAAGACACTCTCAAGGCCAGGCGACTGAGAGGTTGGGAGGACAGTTTGATCGTCTGGTTGCAGAGTTAAACATAATGGAGGAAAAGGAGTTTCAAATTCAATTGATGGTTGAAAGGCACTACATGATTGATGAGAATGAGTCCAGCAATCTTCATCATGAGCATGTCCAAGCCACCACCACACTTCGAAGTGAAGAAGTTGTTGAGGAGATTGTTAATAAGCGAGCAAGCTGAGGCTTTGGAAGAGAGCTTTGCTCAATTTGAATTTGATATGGACCTTGACATGATAAGTGAGCAAGCTGAGGCTTTATTGGATTCCACTCCTGAGATATTAGGCAAAAATACATGCAATATCTGACATGCCAAGAAAAGGAAAAAAAATAAAATTCCTTGCATTTTCTCCCCCAATTTTTTTTTTTTTTTGGTTATATTAAAAACAGTAAAAACTTGCTATAAAGATAAATCATCATAAGACTAGCATGTAAGGCAAGATCAAAATAAATCATCATAAGACTAGCATGTAAGGCAAGATCAAACCTATGAAGGATCAAAATTACCAATACAGAAAAATAGTGGCCCTAACATGCTTTTTCTGTCTTCCCCAAATATTACCTACAAAAATTTCTCAAGACACAAGAGAAATATGGGGCAAATAGCAGTGGTTCCTCAATTGCAAAGCAAAGAAAAAATGACATGTAGAGACTAATGCAATGCAATCAAACCTGATGCTCTAGGATTAGGAACCAAATCCTAGGCATGTGTATCCTCACCAACTAGCTGAGTCCATTCACCCTTAAGGGGTGAATGTCTACCTCCTTTCTGACCCATGCCTGCCTTCCTTTTGGTGGTTGTGGACAGGACTTCATCTGATGGTCCATCCATTGTATCATGTTCTGCATCCAAATAGGTAGCTCCATCTTTTGTTGCTTCTTCATGAAGTGCTTGATTTATTAGCCCTGGGTTTGCCATTCTGATTGGTAGGAACAAATCTCTGCTGACGAGCTTGATACTGGAAAGCCTGATTCCTTGGAGCTTGATTCCATGGAGCCAAATACTGGGGAACTAGATGCCTTGGATCTTTATGCTGGGCTAGAGTTCTTGTGCCGAAATTTGCATGTCTGGGCACCTCTTTCTTGATCTTTGATTTCTCAGCTTTGAGAAGGGAGCACTAGGGTCGGACATGTCCGCTTAGGCCGCAGTGATGACATATAGGAGGTTGTCTAATGGTGGGAAGCTTCTAAGTGACCGGAACGTCTCCATTGATTTTGTCCTTCCCTTTGTCCACGACTGTGGGTGGAGGCTCGGGGACTGTGGGCTTAACAAAGATAGTCCTAAAAGTATAGGGAATGTCAGAGGGAGGAGCCACATACCAGAGTCCAGTCTTGTCTGTTGGGCTCTTCTGGATTGACAGCATATGAGTCAGCTTCTCATCGGTGACCCTCTCCAACTGAAGCTGTGTCTCCAGTAGCTTCTCCTCTAGGTCTTGTATCTTAAGTAGCTATGAACTCTTTTCAATCTATAAGTGTTAGTTTTTGTGTTGGCTGCATTCTGTTGGACAAAATCACTATCATGTATTGTTGCTGATTTCACAGGGTTTATTTTAGAGTTTATTTCTCTGATATGGAAAGGGTCTTATTATGACAAGATCAGTGTCACAAGAGTCAAGAAGGAATTTTTGGACTCCAAAAAGACTCTGCAAAGTCTACAGCTTAGCAAAAGTCAGATCCCAAGTTTATCGTCCGAACGGCCTAGTGAAACGCCTGGACACTCATAGTCAGTAACATAAAAAATGATGCTTTTAATTAGGGGTGCAGTCAGTTTTCTAAAGTCTTCCTCAAAGATATGTTCCTAGAAGATTCTGCACAGATTTCAAGTCAAAGAAATCGGATCCCTTGCATCCGTCTAGATGACGTGATATTCTGTCCGGACGCTCAACTATCCAGGCATCATCCGTCCGGACGACGAGAAATTTCCGTCCGGACCTTCCTCTATGTTGAGAAGCTTCAAACTGTTCCAAGTTGCATCCGTCTGGACATCTCAGCAGCACGTCCGGACGCCATTCAGTGTTCGATTATCTATGGGATTTTTTTTCTAAAAACACAGATATGGGAAGACAACTGCAACCGTCTGGAAGATGTGGATTCCCGTCCGGATGCGCTCATTCTTAAGGCAAGTCGTGCATTCAAAATCCAGACGTCCGGATGTTGGTCTTCATGGTCCGGACACTCGAGCTTCATATATGGAAATTGCGTGCATCAAATCAACCGTCCGGACGACAAATCCTATGGTCAGAACGCGCGAAGTCTTGATATGGAAATTGTGTGCAGCTAAAGTGCAACCTTCCAGACGCTAGGGCAACACCGTCCAGACGCGGCTCAATTCAGGAAAGAATTTCAGGGAAATTTAGAAAGCTGATCGCACAATTGTCCGTCCAGACGCCTTATGTCTACTGTCCGGACTACGCCTAGGTATTTCAAGTCAGACACTTATTTGAACCTGTAGCCTATAAATAGAGGTCCCTAGGCTTGAGAATTGTAAGAATTCAGACCCCTTCAAGTAAGTGACTTGGTTGGGAGGCGTTCTTATTGGGTTACACGTCAGAGTTCAAGGTACGACCACTGCATAAGGTTATGTGAGTGCTACTGCTTTGTAACTAGCTTTGTCTTTTGAATAGTAGATATCCTGGGTTTGGCTGCCCTTGAGTGGTTTTTCTCTTAATTGAGTTTCCACTTCGTCAACAAAAGATTTTTTTAGCTTCTGGAAATTCTGATAAGGGAGAGATTTTTTTTTGCTAAGATTGTCAAATTGACCAACTCATTGCTAGTTGAACCTAGAACCAAAAAATTCTGGTATTCTCTCTAGGTTGCAGCACCAAGTTATAAAAAGCATTCAAAAATCAATAAATATGGATAAATAAAAAGATTCACTGCTTATTGTGTTATAAATCTGTTCTTGAACTTATCCCTATAGAAACAGTCAATGATCAAATCATTGCTGAAATAGACGGTCACTAAAGGACTAAGTAAAAGAAAAGTGATGCATCTTAGGGGGAGTGTATCAGATGAGGGTGACTAGGCCCTAGAAAAATAAGGTTTGACTTTTGACTGATCTCACATTGATTTTCTCTCTTGTTTAGAAAATTTAGTTGCTTTGAATCATATCAGCAAACTTCATACCTTATTGAGAAAGCTTTCACACACATGCATTGCATGAGTTGAGTAATCTATTTAAAATTTCTTTCTGCAGGGAAATTTGTGCTGATTGAATACTTAACTCTCAATTATATCTTTGCATATTTTGAATTGCTATTTAGCTACTTTATTAGTTATTTATACATGTGTGTTATGAAGCTAACTTTAGGAAAAATTATTTTTCTGCAAATTTTTCTCTGATTTTTAGCTTTTCTGTGTGAAGTGTTCGGACAGACTTGGCTTATAGTCCGGACACAAGTGGCCCTGTCGATTGCTTATCTGGTAGTGTGCCGTTCGGACAAGTGTGTACCACATCCAAATGCGATCCTTACAGGTTTTTATCTGTCTCTTTGCTTTCTCTGCCATCCGCACACTACTACATTTTTTTGATTTATCATGTCATATTCTTCAGATCTACACCAGTCATGTAAACCAGATGACTAGAGGATTTTCAATCTGCAGATGATCAGTTTCAGGCTTTGCAGACTCAAGTGACTAAAGGTTTTCAGTCTATGGATTTTTGGCTTCAAGAGCAAGCAGCCAAAGTGGCTCAAATTCAGATCATTGTGCGGAATACTATCCGTCACTTAATGCCAGAGAACCAGTGAGATTTGGAGCATTGAGGTTTTTTCTTTCCTCCTATGGTTATTTATGCTTCTGTTAAGACACTTTACTATTATCCTTGTTGTTTTGAATTTTAGTACTTTTTGCCTGTGGTTTTTACTACTCTGTTTACCATTTTTCCTTTTGAGACAAAAATGGGGAGTATTGTTTTTGGACCGGGGATTTATATTTTTAACAGGTCAAGTGATTTTTGTCACAGAATGGCCAAATGGGGAGTTTGTTAGTTTTATTGGCTACATTATGTTGACAAAATCACTAACATGTAAAGTTGCTGCTTTATACAGGGTTGCCATTTTATTCAGAATCTTCAGATGAAAATGGCCTTAATATGATAAGTATCAGTGTCACAAGCATCAATAAGGGAATTTTTGGTTTCCAGGAAGATTCTGCACACGTTGGCAATTTCCAGTTTCCAGGAAAATTCTGCACACGTCTCAGTATTTTTATCATAACTTTTTGCTCAAGTATCGGATTGAGATGAAATTGGTGTCGTTGGAAAGCTAATAAAAATGATACAACTATACCATTTGGATGGAAAAGTGTCATGACGAAAAGTGAGTGCGTCCGGACGCTCTCCATAGTTTGAGAAATTTCAGAATTCCTTTTCAGACACAGAAACAACTAGCAACCGTCCGAACGCCCTCAGACTCCGTCTGGACGCTGCCCAGAGAACTTCGAATCAGAATTGTAAAAGGTCTTCTAAAGCCTATAAATAGAAGTCTTTAGGCATGTAATAATCATGAATTTAGTATTGAATTCTTTTGTACTTAGAGAGAGTGTTTAGGTAGAAATTGTGAAGATCTGCTAACTCTCTAAGGGTTGTCAAGTGTGTGACTTGTTAGTGTGAAATCTTAGGGAGGAGCCCTAAGGTAAAGGAATCCATTGAAGAACCCTTCAAGTAGATGACTTGGTTGGGAGGCGTTCACGATAGGTTACGTGTCAGAGTGCAAGATATGATCGCTGCATCGAGTATGTGAGTGTTACTGTCTTATTACTAGTTTTGTCTTCTGAATAGTAGAATTCCTGGGTTTGGCTGCCCAAAGTGATTTTTCTCTTAATTGAGTTTTCACTTCGTTAACAAAATATTTGTCTCGTTTAAATTCTGCATTTAGATATTTTGTTAAACATTGTTCACACACACACACACACACACCGTAATTTAGAAGTCTATTTATTTTTCAGAATTTTTTCAAGAGTGTTAGTTTTTTATTGGCTGCATTCTGTTGACAAAATCACTATCATGTAATGTTGCTGCTTTCATCGGGGATGTCATATATTACAAAGTCTTCAGATATTCAGAGTTTATTTCTCTGATATGGAAAGAGCCTTATCATGATAAGTTCCAATGTCACAAGCTAAAAGAAGGCTATTTCAGTGATCCATGAAGATTATGTGCAGATTCCAAGTCAGAAAATTCGGATCCTTTGTTTTCGTCCGGACGAGGTGATATTTCCATCCGAACTCTCATCAGTTAGCAACATCCATCTGGACGACGTGGCAATACCATCCGGACTCCCATCATTGTCGAGAAGCTTCAAACAACTTAAGCTTGCATCTGTTCGAATGTCATGGCAACACATCTGGTTGCTATTTAGAGTTCGAGAAGATTTCAACATTCCCGTGCATCCGTTCGGACGACGTGGTTATACCGTTCGGACGCCAGTCAGAGCTCAAGGAGAATTAGGTTTTCTTTCATAGACACAGATATGGGAAGATAGCTGCATACATCCGGACGTCAGGTCTACACCGTCCGGATGCTATCCTTGGTAAGGCAAGTCATGCAGAAGATGTTCAACCGTCCGAACGCTGAGACCTTATTATGGAAATTGCGTGCAGCAGAAGTGCAACCATCCGGACGCTAGGGCAACACCGTCCGGACGTGACCCTATTCAGGAAAGAATCTCAGTGCCTTTTTGGAAAGACGATTGCACTCTGAGCCGTCCAGACGCTCTTAGCTACCATCCGGACGCCGCCTAGGGTATTTGTTCCAGACTCGGTTTTGGACCTCTACAACCTATAAATAAAGGCCTCTTGGCATGTCATTTGCATGAATTCGGTAGTGAATTCCTTATAGCTTAGAGAGGGAGTTTAGGGAGATATTTAAAATCTGCTAGCTCTCTAGCTGTTGTCAGTATGTGATTTGATCAGCTATAAAGTCTATCTTAGGGGTTGGTCATAAGGTAAAGGATTCAATTGAAGACCCCTTCAAGTAAGTGACTTGGTTGGGAGGCGTTCGTATTGGGTTACACGTCAGAGTTCAAGATACGACCACTGCATCAGGGGTATGTGAGTGCTACTGCTTTTTAACTAGCTTTCTCTTCTGAATAGTGGATATCCTGGGTTTGGCTGCCCCGGAGTGGTTTTTCTCTTATTTGAGTTTCCACTTCATCAAGAAAATATTTGTCTCATTTAAATTTCGCATTTAATATTTTATTGCACACTATTCACACACACAATTAATTAGAAGTCACTTTATTTTTCAAAGAAATCTTTAGATTCTTTTAATTTAATTTTAAGTGAATCAACAATGTTAAACAACATGGTATTCTCAGATTTCAAAGAGTCAATCAATGCATGTGATTCAGACAATTGAATGATTAAAACTCTTTTTCTTGCTTACCTTTTTGAGCTCTTTATCAGAATTTTTTGAAATATTACTCATTTAAGAAAATTCTCAAAAAGCTCAATATCAGAATTTTCTTCAGATGACACAGAAGAATTCATGATAAAAGAAGTCAACAAATATATGGATCACACTCAGGAGATTAGTCCAAGAAGAGTGTATCCGCTCTGATACCAATTGAAAATTAAATAACTTCTAATTTAACCGTGTGTGTGTGTGTAACGTGTAACAAAATAATGTAAATGCAGAATTTAAAGAATACAAATATTTTGCTAACGAAGTGAAAACTCAATTAAGATAAAAACCACTACGGGGCAGCCAAACCCAGGAAATCCACTATCAGAAGACAAAGCTAGTATATAGATAGTAACACTCATATACCCGATGCAGCGATCGTATCTAGCACTCTGACACGTAACTCAATGTGAATGCCGCCCAATCAAGTCTCCTACTTGAAGGGGTCTTCTATGGATTCCTTTACCTTAGGGCTCCTCCCTAAGATAAACTTCAATAACGAGCACAACAACAACAACTTGAGAGCTAGCGGATCTTCACAAATTCTCCCTAAAATATACTCTCTAAGCTATGAAGAATTCAATACTGAATTCTATAAATTGTACATGCCTAGAGGCCTCTATTTATAGGCTACAGAAGACCTAAATCGACACTGATTCGGTTTTTTTCTCTAGGTGGCGTCCGGATGCAAGCTGAGGCCGTCTAGATGGACAACTATGCAACCGGCTTTCCATAACGTGCTTCACGCAATACCATATTAGGGCCGTATCCGGATGGTGTTCCCCTAGCATCCAAATAGTTGCACTTCTGCTGCATGTAAATACCATAATAAGGACTGCGTCTGGACGGTGTTGCCTTGACGTCTAGACGATTGCAATTCTTCTTCATGTCTTGCCTTATCAAGGCTAGTGTTCGGACGGTGTTTCCTTGACGTCTGGACGGTTTCAATTCTTCTCCATGTCTTGCCTTATCAAGGATAGCGTCCGAACGGTGTTGCCCTGTTGTCCGGACGGATGTAGCTGTCTTCCCATATCTGTGTCAGTGAAGGAAATCCAATTTCTTGTGGAACTCTGATGAGCGTATCGGCACGTTGCCGCGATGTCCAGACGGATGCAATCTTGAACTGTTCGAAACTTCTGGACACTGATGGGCGTCCGGATGCATGATT
>JAJPGS010002094.1:3937500-3940308 GCA_028654335.1 Alnus rubra
AAACATTCTAACTTTTTTACACTTTTTATATCACATCAATCATATTTTATTACTATTCAAATAAAAAAAACCCACTACAAAACAAAACTTTTCACTTTTCTATAAAATATTCTCAAATTTTATATCACATCAAGCACTTCTTATTATACAACACACAAATATTTCCACAACACAGTTACTTACCAAACAGGCCCTAACTTTCTTGGGTAAATATTCCAATATTGTTTGTTGGGTCTCAAAGCATGTCAGTTGAGGTTCGCATCATTTGGTATCAAAGCCAAGTTTTAAAATCAGGTTTACTATCCTTTTATCTTTTGTTTCTTATTGTCATCTTATCTTGTTCCGTTTGTGTTCATTATTCTGTATTCTTGTTTTGTTTCGTGCACCAAGTTAAAAAAAAAAAAAAAAGTAAAAGAGATGTTAGAAAAGAAAGAAAAAGAAAAAGGTGGAGTTGATTTTTTAGAGCACAACTATTTCGATGAGAAAAAGGTGACGATTCGAGGTCGAATCATTTTGAAGGATGGGGAATGATGAGAATCAATATGCACCATTAAAGGATTCATTGCATGTTCCAGTTGGGCCTATTACTAGAGCAAGATTCAAGAAGATCAAAGAAACACTTAATGGGTTGATTCAAGAGATTTGGTGTGATTCTAAAACAGAGCATCCAAGCTTGGCCTAAAGGAAGATGTAGGCATAATAAATTTAGTCCAAGCTATTGATGGGGTTGATGTTGCTTAATTGGTCGTGGGATTAATGATTGTCATTTTCTTAGAAATTGCGTGGATTAATTGCTAATTATAGCTTGATTGGGCATGGAATTAGAACGAGAAGGTGGTGATTACTTTCTAATTTCAGACCAATTAATTGGCTAATTGATTTCCCTATTATTAGTCCTAATTTTAGGCTCTTATGTTTTTAGTCCTTTTATATATATATATATATATATATATATATATTTATATATATATATATATATATATATATCTGTTTTCTTATTTTATAAATATGTTAGTTTGCTTTTCCTTATAGTGGGCATGTAAGGCTGAAAATATTATAAATAGCCTGCACCATTGTAATGAAGTATCATTGAATCGAAAATGTAAGGTTTGTTTTCTTCTATTGGTTCTTCAGAGAACCTATGACTTATCAAGGATTTTTCCTTGTGGTGTTCAAATTTTATACCTTCAGTTCATGATTCAATTATAATCATTGAGTCAGGGTTTGTTATTTTATACCTTGGGTTCGTGATTCAATTATAATCATTGTGTCGGGGTTTGTTACTGTTATACATTCGGTTTGGCGTTTCATTTATAAATGTTGGGTCAAAGTTTCTATTAAAAATCTGAATTTTAGCTTTCTTGGGGCAAATATTCCAATATTGTTTATTGGGTCTCAAGCGGTGTCGGTTGAGGCTCGTATCAAGTTCTTTGTCAATTTGAATTTTATTATCAACATTGTTGTTGGTTCTTCAAAACACAATGATGAATTATAATCTACTCAAGTTGCTGAGATTGAAAGTATGATTGCTTCTAATGAAATTGAGACTGGAAGGATACTCGATGGTATTCTCATTATTAATTTGTTTATAGCTTTATAAAATTGTTTCGTGCAACTTACTCAATTCTCGACACTATCTCAAAGGAGGGAACCAACTATTTTCAACGCAGTGATGCTGAAGCGGCTTATATGACATTAATATCATTTGAATTTGTTTTGATATTGTATTTGATGAAGCAGATTATGGGATTTACTAATTCTCTTTGCCAAGTTTTGCAACAAAATTCTCAAGACATTTTAAAGTGTAGTTTCAACTACAAAATTATTTCTTCAAAAGTTGAAAAATGAAGAGTGTGAGCCTTTCTTTGATACTGTTAAATCATTTTGTGAAAAAAATGAAATTGATGTTTTTGATATGAATGCTCGTTACACTAGAGCTCAAGGTAGATCATATCGCCATGATGAAGAACCTTCCATGACAATAGAGCATCATTTTAGAATTGATGTATTTACTACTGCAATAGACTTCCAATTGCAAGAACTGAATAATAGATTTAGTGAGCATAAAGTGGAACTTTTAATTCTTAGTGTTGCTTTTAGCCCTCAAGATGCATACAAACCATTTAAGATCAATGATATATGCAACTTAGTTGACAAGTTTTATCCTTAAGATTTTACTGAGCAAGAAAAATTATTTTGATATTTCAATTGGAGCATTATAAGTTTGATATGCCAAAACATTCAGATTTCAAAATATGTCCATTTTATCTGAGTTATGGAGATGATTATCAATTTCAAGAAAAATCGAAGATTAGGGCATGGAGGGCAGCTTTTGATTCATCCATGACAATAGATAGACATAGAAAAAGGGGAGAAAAGGATATGAGGAGATGAAAATAGTAGCGACTGACAGAGGAAAAGATGAAGGTCTTTAAATAGTTCTCTCCAAAGAGAGAGAAAGTAGGAAGCACAGGAAGGGAGAGCTAGTTGGTCATAGGGCTGGTTACACTTTTAATCCGCCTAAAAAAAGATGCTTTCAAAATGCGCAATTATAGGAGGATAGAAATTTTCCGGGTGCATTTGGTAAATGGTTGTATTGTAGAATTTTTGTTTACATAATAGTAAAAAGTGATTGATGTGATATAAAATATTAAAAAGTTTAGAATTATATTATAGAAAAGGGAAAAGTTTTGTTTTATAGTTGATTTTTTTATTTAAATGGTAATAAAAAAAATGATTGATATGATATAAAAGTGAAAAAAATGTTAGAATGTTTTGGATTTAACTTTTTTGAGAGAAGTGAAAAAA